>JAPFQT010000197.1:0-15000 GCA_027627225.1 Congeria kusceri
TGAAACAATTTCCTCTATTATCTCTGTTATCTTGTGGTTTATTTGAAGTTTGGTTTCCAGCATCAGGGACATTACTATCCTGGCTTACATTATGAGCAACAATTGTATTCTGAACATCACTAAACTGTCTGTGTGTGCTCTCATTTTCATCCGCCTCGTCATTCAAATTGTTGATCTTGACACCCTGTTCACCAACCATTTCCGACCTTGAGTGACACATACTCTGAATTGCTTTTGAATTTTCAATTATCTCTAACATATGTGTACATTCATCAACGCCACTTGTTTCCTTTGTTTCAGTAGCTGGCTTCTGTAACCCCTTTTCACAACCATCAACATCTACACAAGATATAAAAACATAGCATCCAATCACATATGAAATCAGAGCTGTAAGTGGACTGCATTCCCAAGTATATGAAGAATTCATTCCAATGCATTTTTTTTATTAATCAAAGAAAGGAAGAATTCAAGTACTGGTGGTGCCTAGACAAATAGACTTGTTCATTAATAAAGGTAGTAAAATTAGAGTTTGACCACAATGATCTGACAAAGGTTAATCGGACCTCGATATACATGTTATATGAAGTGCATTGTTAGTCAAAATACAAAACCGATTTATCCTTGTTGCTTGTTATGATGAATTGGAAGAAATATAATGCTCCAAGTTTCAATTGAATGCCTGTTGTAATTTGCAAGTAAGTAGACTTTTGATTCAAGCCTTAACCAGGTAATCTCCACGACAAATCGGCATACACTAGTCAAAGTATAACATAGAGGTACATGGACCAGAACTTGACAGTGATGGCAGTGTTTATGCCAGATTTCAAGTGAATGCCTTAGGCAGTTTTCATGACACAGGACTTTGGATTTAAAACTTTATAATAAAATTCTAAGAGAACTTGAAATGTGTCTATATCATCACCTATGCAGCAATTTTTACATCGCACCAATTTGTCAATATGCATACACATTATTTTGCATAAGGGAAATTATTTTCAGTTATCCAAACAATAATATAAAATCTAGAATCCTGACAAAAAATCAGAATAGGGGGTTAATTAAAAGTTGTTGGCAATAATGAGTTATCTTCACTGTCTTAATTCATTCTGTAAAGAATTTACAAGAAATGTGGAAATTCCACAAAAGCCAAATTATTTATGAAATGCAAAAAAGTAAATAGTAAAAGAAATGACGTTTTATTGCAATAGCTTAATTCGTTCTGGAGTTATTTAGCGAAAGCCTTTTTTCTATTTTTTTGCAACATTGTCCTTGAGCCCACATGCAATCATAAGACAGGTATCAATATAAGACATATATGAATGAAGTGTGATTGCAAAAGCTCAATTCATTCTGAAATTATTGAACAGAAAACTGTTTTTTTAGTAATAGTGACCTTGACCCCAGCTATCCCCATATGCAATCCCAAGCGAGATCTTATTCTTGAGTAATGGAGCAGCAACGTTTTTTTTTTCTTTTTTTATAGTAACAATTATTTAGCGGAAACCGTTTTTCTATTTTTAGTAAGGGTGACCTAAACCTTGATCCAGCCACCCCAGACGCATTCCCACGCGAGGTTTCAATATAAGGTATCTACTGATGCAGTTTCAGTGCAATAGCTCAATTATTTCTCGAGTTAATGAGCGAAAACCTTTTTATTCTATTGTTTTAGGAACGGTATATGTATATTAAACGTGACCTTGACCTTGACTCCACCCACGCGAGAAGCAATCCCAAGCAAGGTCTTAAAATAAGGTACCTATGTATGAAGTGTCATTGCAATAGCTGAATTCATTCTTGAGTTAGAGAGCAGAAACCAAAGTATGACGCAATCTAGGTAAACTTTACATTCAAGTATAATACACACCGCCTACTTCTGATTCAGGTAAAAATGTGTGTATTATTTTTGTAAGATGACGGTCATTTCTGCCAATTTGTTTGAAAATCCCTGCATGCAAAAATATTATGCTCTGGACAATTATTTGACCTTTGACCTTCAAATATGGCCTTGACCATGGGACCTGGTTATTGCACGCAACACGCCTTCCTATCATGCTTAACACTTTAGCCAAGATATATGAAAATCCTTCAATGGCAGACAAAAAAATGCTCTACACATTCTTGACCTTTGAGTGTGACCATGACGTTGGTAAAGGGACCTGGTTCTTGGGCGTGAAACACCGTATCATAAGGCTTATCAAACTTGCCCAGTTATTGGAAATGCTGGACAAAAATATACTCTGTGAATGGACCATGGTATTCTTATATCTGACCTTTGACCTTAACATATGACCTTGACTTTGGACCTAAGGACCTAGGTGTTGCGCTTGACGCACCATCACCTAATGCTCAACAATTTTGTCAATTGATATGTAACACCTTCAATATTGGACAAAATTATGCTTCGGACAAAGTCAGAGGATTCAATTCTTACAATTGAACTTTGACATTGAAATTTCCCTTGACCGTAGACCTATGGACCCAGTTAGGCGTAAAAATAATGTTTGTTTCAGATTAAATGACCAAAAAAATTAGCGTAGGTAGGTGGGGAATTATTTTTTATTTTTTTTTAGTAAATGGTCAACTTCAAGATTCTACAGCTGAATTAATATTCAAAACATATCTGTAATATCTTTAAACATTGTTTTATAGCGGATTCTATAAAAACTAAACACTTATTTTAACAAAAAAAAACATTTAATTATTGAAAAACATAAATATAACAAAAAATTATCTGTAGATCACAACCATTTAACCACTATTGGTAGAGGACCACCAATGTAATATGTATGTGGAATTATTTAACAATCTAGCAGCATGTTTATAAGAAACTATCGTTTTAATTTTTTTATGTTTTAGCTCTAGCGGCCATCTTGTGAAGTGAAGCGCAACCATCTGTGCATGTTTGGTGAAAAAAACAATCCAGGGAGCATTTGTGTAACGTTTTATCACGATTGACAAAGAAATGTAGAAAATATATCAGGAATACGTAACTTAAACGCAATATTCTATTTAAGCCAAACGGCCATTTTGTGAATTGAATCAGAACCGTTTTAATATGTTTGGTAGAGTGTAATCAAAGTAACACTTGTGTGAAAATATTTGAAAATCGAACCATACGCCTACCAACCCGCCCCATTTGGGCCTCTCTACTAGCCAGCCAACAGTTTTGAGTGAAAACTTAAACATTGTTTTGAGATTTGGTAGCTCGATATATAGCGTATCTGTGTACAGATAATAAATAGACAATAAACAAATGCACCCTCTTTTATCACTTGATAACGTAAAATCCTGTATTTACTAAGGAAACCCCTATGGCGAACGATGTATCAACTTTCAAACTGTAGTCCTTTCTTTTTGTTTCCGAAGGTATTTTGTAGCTGAATTTAGTGAAGCTGGCAGAAAATAACAGCTAATGATATGCGTTTATTCGGAACGTATCTTTCACCAGTCTTGTTCCACAGTCAAGTGCAGACGTGACAAGGCCAATGTTATGGATAAAGTGCGGTAGAATTATTAGTCTGTTGTCGTTTCAAATAGTAACATATTCCTAATTGTTGCACGGTCTATATAAGTTCATGTATGTTATTATGTGTTTGCATCAAACATTGTATGTTGTATTAAAATGCATTAAACTAGTATACTGGAAATCAATTAAAATATTACAAGGCCTGCACTGTGAAAACAAAATGTTGAAAGTTACGATCAAGCAGTCGCAAATCATAACTTTTTTATGAAAACAATAATATTGCTTACAATGTAAAAGTTAAATGTGTAAATGAAGATTTTGACCAAAGAAATTGGGTATGTACGTATTCGGAATTATATCGCAAACATGAAAATGCGGAAGGTGATAGCAAAATGAACAATTATAAAACGCCACATTTAAGTTTTTACATGCGTGTACCTGTTTCTGTTGATATAGCATGATCCGCTTGTCCTTGAATATGTGTGTCCGCTGTTTCTGTAAACATACTCTCTGCAAAAAGCATAGTTCCTGCAGAAGGGTTATGAGTTCGCATCTGCAATTTTAAAAGTAAGTATTCTTATAACATAATGAATCATACCACTGTGCTGAAATCGGCCTGAGACAAAGGTGCCTGATATATATTTGTTAAATCAGGTCGTTTATATCAGTAAATGTTTGGAGGTACGTCATATTACCCGTAATCAACTATAAAGTCAATATTCTCGGTAATTATGAATCAGATTCAAAAAAACAAACAATTTTAAACCAAGAACGTATATAGTTTATTACTTTTAATCGTCATCAACCACACAAACGTTAATTTTGTTAAATATTCACATAAACCCGCACTTTGGTAGTGGTATGACGTCATCAATGGAACAATCAAACATCCATACACAATTATTTCTATGCATTCGAAATAAATGCACTAAATGTCACTACACAGGATCAATTTATGCCAAGCCGCAAAAAAACAATTACCAAAAAATTTAAAATGCTATAGTCAATATTGACACGATCTTGAAAATGTCGATTTCAATAAACAACTCCAAACTGGCGTCTCCAAAAAATTCGGTGACGTTTATTTTCCGATAACATTGATAGTTGCAATCCATTACAGCGTGAATTTTCAGTATTATTTAAATGAACGGGTGTGTAATCTATGTTTTTGTAGTGAAAACAGCCCATTTATCAATGCGAAATGATAATAATATGGTAATCCATAACTACATTTAACGTGAACGTTTAAAAACCGCTTTAGCAAAATCAGCACTGTCCTTAGATTGTAGCTAGTTTTGAGTAATTTGTAGAAAACCGTGGTATAATAAATAGAAAACCAGGTAACTGCCTGGTCTTGTGTAATATATAATGTTCGGCCTCGTCGTTATATTAATCTAAGCCTCGCCTGATATATTAAACAAGACCAGGCAGTAACCTTTTATTCTCTATATATAATTAATTACGGCGAAAATAACATCGAAGTTGATGATATAAGCATACTAACCAATTGGAAAAAAACTGCGTAGGAGTTCAAATATGCAATAAGCAAAAATAAATTGTAATTTTGACATAACATGACATTACTTACGACGTGATTTTAATATCAATAAAGAAAAGATACCAACACATAAGTATACATAATTTAGATGTGTACCGGGTAATTATCGCGACCATCTATCATGAATCCGTTTAATCTAAATACATTATGTAAACATTTGCACCACATAGAGATACACATATATTACCTTGACTGGCGATAACTCGCATACTTCGTCACTTCCGGTACACGACTCTTCCAGGAAACCGATATCAAACGCAGGGTCATTCAATAACTCCTTTATGCCGCTGCTGCGCTTGAAGGCGTATCCGCTAAAATGACTTTCGCTATCGAGACAGTGTAACTTTAACTTTATCTCCTCGAGTTCTTGTTTTACTTGGATTAATGAGACATACAGCCTTTTGACGTGGTTTTGTGTTAGTAAAATATCAATTAATTCTTGGCGTTCTTGAATACGCTTTCTATGTTCGTTACAAAATGTTCGAACTTGCGTTAGGCGCTTAGTGTTTGTTTCAAAAGAATCGCTGCACCGTACATGGCATTTGGATTGGAGACGATCAAACAACGTGTTTATTTCTGTACGTAATTGTTGAAGTTTCTTCAGAAACTCCTCTTGACATGCCTTGTTGTCATCCGTATTTTTCTCAATTTTATTTACAGTAGACTTTAATTTTTCTTCCAATTCTTGTAGGTTTGACTTGCAAGCAACGACTTCTTTGTCATCCACGTTTATTTCAAATAAATCAACAACTTTACAGGATTTGTGGAATGAAAAAACACATCGCCCACATAGTGTGTCTGTATGTTCCATACAGAAGAAAACTAAGTTCTCTGTTGTATGTTTTACGCATTTCTGTGTATGAATATCACTGTCTCTAACATTTGGTTCGGAAACATGAAGTGTTTCGTCGCTTGAAATACCCGGAGCTAAAGCAGGTTTATTTGTTTCAATTAAAAAAGCCACGTGATTCTGAAATAATTTGCTTGACTTTTTGTGAATCTGAAAACACGTTTCACAAATTTTAAAATTACAGTTTTCGCAGAAAGCAACAACCGTCTCCGAGGTGCACACACCACATTCATTTAAATCACAATCCATTATGTGTTCATGTAGCAAATACAATGCTTTGACCTGGAACATAATATAAGAAATCTATAATTATAAGATCAATCATAAACGCACAACAGTCTAAAAGGAATCAATTATAAAATAAACAAAGTACATATTATATATATAGTGACAGCAACTGCCCATATTAAGGTTAGTGTGACATCTTGACCACAGTTTTATATCAGTATTGAATACATTTTTAATATATTGACACTTGCTTATAAAAGCATGCATTGTCCAGACGCAAGCTACGCGATAAAGCTACATGTAAAATCAAACCGTATGCAGATAGCGAAATTCTTTTCGCGTACATGTGTATACTTGAACACGGTGCATCTTGAACACGGTGCATAAGATGCTCTGGCGCACATGTTGCAACAGTACGAATGTGTTTATAGACGAGTTTTACATTCACGAAACAGGAACAGTTTAGCGAATTAAATAACGACTAGCGGTGTATTGAAAGTGGTCAAATATGAACCAATACAATCCAATTGCGTCAGCAGGAGAGAAACACTTATTAACAACATACGGTCCTTTATTTTGGGCAATACTGGTTTCTTATGCCTCGTGCTAAATGCATTCTAAATATTCCCTTTTTTTAAATGGAGAAGCTAATTTGAACAGGGTTTATACTGTTAATATATATCAGTTCTATACCAGGTTAGATAGATACTTGTTTGGAAATGGTTAAGTACAACGAATACTCAATTGATACTGTTTATTTAACGCAATGCTGTTCAACCTAAATTGACTGACGAAAATCAATAACCGTATGCGACATTTTACAGTCTGTCCCGCTGCATTTCTATGTCTGTATTTATATTACACGCGAAATAACAACTATAGTCGTAAAATGGCGTTTTTACGGAGCTTTCACATCTTTTACATATCCGAATACAATGTTTATGCCACTTGACTTATAAAGTAATCAAAAACAACACATTTTTCTCTAGAACATAAGTATGCTATTTTATATGTTTATTTATATATTTTAACAAACGATTTATATATGTTTCTCTATATACCAATAATTACTATCATATCTTTAACAGTTATGCCGTACTAACATTTAGGGAATTTACTCAAAGTGTATGCAACGGGCAATTTTCTAACAGAATATTACCTTATAAATGTTTATAAATAGTAACTTCCATTCAAACACATTGCCAAAGCATGTTTTTGTTGGACGTATAATCAATCTAGCATAAATATTTATTTATATACGAACGATTAAGCCAACAATTATGCACCTATCAATATTTTCCCCGGATGGGGGGGGGGGGGGGGCGGCGGGCAAATCCAGGGGAATGTGACTAATTATAGTTTTGGGGTCGAGCATTTTATGACCGGGATATAAATTCCGAACAAAGTTTATTTCCCGGGATCCGTAATCATTCGGCGTGTCAATTTCCAGGCTTACGGGAATTGCTTTCAGTCTTAAAGTCCCGCATATGCCCGCCGCTCACCTCGCATGGGGAAAAATATTGATAGGTGCATTTATGCAACGATGTCAATGAGCCGGTGGCCAGTTCAGACACTTTTTATACGGAAATCGAAAGTTCTCTTTATGAATAGAGCTATGTTTAGCCTACACGATTAAGTAGTTGATAACAATATTAAGCTATCAGAAGGCAATGACCATTTATTACCCCTTAGCATATAAACAACTATAACAATAGAGTAGGTCAATTTATATTAAATAAACCCGCCTTTGTGAAGATAGTAGAAACAGAAAGTAGACGATACCTTAACATGTCAATGCAATTACTAATGCGGATTAAAAGAAAACATATAAATTTTTTTAAGAAACATCGTTCACAATAACCCAATTCAATACGTACGTTAAATATAAAATGTAACTCACCAAAACCTTTAATTACACAGCTATCCGTTCATCTAAATTATGTCAATATTTAGGTACATGTATTTGTTTGATAACACGACCAACACATCGGTACGCCTCCGATTTAACTGCAGTCTTTCAACTGCTGTCATGTCAGTAAGGTGAAAATCAGTGATGCTTTTGCACTATCTCAAAATTTTGGTATTCGAATATTAAACTGTTTATTAATTTACTTCAATAGGAATATTATGCCGTGTCGCCCTAATTTCGTGGATCGTATTTACGATTTTGGCGCATGCGCGTTAATACATTCTGTTATCTCGCTACTGAGTTGTATACTACGCAATTTGCAATGTGCTCTTTATTTTATGTACCGTATTTATCCTAAGTATTGGGACACTTAAACTTAGCTAAAATTTGTATTGTCCCAATATAAAGGGACATAAAAATTAATAATTCTCGAAATTGTGTCCCAACATTTAGGGCATAATACAATCTATTCTGCATTTAACTATGTTTTGAACCAATTAATAATTTGCATTACATTTTGGTATAATAACCAAGCCAGCAAGCCTACATTGGTCCGATATATATCCGATATGTTCTGAATATCGGATAGATATCGATATCTATCCGATCAACATTTTGCCCATCGGCATTTGATCGGGCAGTTATCGCAGCATTGCATATCGGATACATATCGGATAGACATCGGGCCAATATCGTGTAAGAAAGCAAGACTACATCGGTCCGATATCTATCTGATATGTTTTAAATATCTCGGATAGATATCGCTCGCGATATCAATCCGATCAACGTTTTGCCCATCGGCATTTGATCGGATATATATCGGAGCATTGTTTATCGGACGTATATTGGATATACATCGTTTCAATATCTTTCCAGCTAGCAAGCCTACATTGGTCCGATATCGATTCGACGATGTTGTCATTATCTTTGGAATTGATAACCACACTTGTTTGTTTTAATGCTAAATTTCAAAATGATGTGCAATTTGAAACAACACTCAAGAAAGTGTACATATCTTCATTTTTAATTACTACATCTAATTATATCTTCTCAAAACATTTCATACGTCTGAGAACGTCTGAGTCTGAGAACCAAATTATAATAAAACAATCCTAAAAAGCTGTGATAAATATAACAGAAGCAATAGCAAATCATCAAGGAAATGTATACACTATTTATTTAAACAAAGGTTTATATGATCTTTCAACGTCTTCATTTTTAATTAATATTTAAATCAGCTACGTGTTTATAGCAAAAAACATTAAAGGACATGTCACATTGAAATCTTACAAGTTTGTATAAAAAGTCACTTACAACATGTCAGTGATGTGACAGTAACAAACAAAGCTAAGAATTGCAATCATTTATTGTAAGTTGAATTGCCAGTGAAAACAGTTACAAATGCTTTCTATCAACATGTAAGATAATTATTAATATTAGCATTGTCCATCATCATAAAACCAGTGCAACAAACTTGAAAAAAGTTAATAATTCAGCAATACTTAACCGACAATTAATTGTATTAGACACTTAGTATAAAATTGAAATTTCAATGACCTTAATTGAGATAAAACTAAATATTTAAAAATCATATAAACAAATGGAAATCTGATTCGAATCCAAACTAGAAATTAAAACAAAATCGCAGACAATTCCAGAAAAAAAGTTTCCCTGGGTTTATTTGCATTTTCATTTTTTACAGACCTGATCATGTCTTCTACAATTTCAAAAATACTAATACGTTTTTCAGTTTTCTTTCTTACACCTCCTTCAATGGTTGCATCTGAATCATCACTGTCCACATGAGTTGTCTGATACACTTCAGCGGGCAGCATATTTTCACTGGGAACTGCATTTTTGTCCAGTGGGAACACTCCTGTTTTACGGAATCCCACTTGAAGGTTTTCAGCTGACAAAGCTTTGTGATATACATGGCTGACTATATCACAAACATTATACTGCGTAATGGCAGCTGATGTTTCACGTACAATTCTGTGACACCGCGAATGGTACATCCGTTGGAAAGGACCATAACATGAAACGTCCAATGGCTGGAGCAAGTGACTTGTGTGGGCTGGTAAAACAAACAAAATGATACCATTGATCTTTGCCCACTCTGCAAGAATGAAGGATACATGTGACTTGTGGCGATCTAGAAGCAACATAACTTTTGAGTCACACCTACCAGGCACGAACTTGATGAAGAGTTTGGTCAAATATTGAGTGAACTCTTGCAGATTTTACCATCCGCTTTCAGACATTGTTCCGCCTGCCCCTGGAGATGCTTCTTTAAACAATTCATGGTTCATCCGCTTTCCATGGAAAATGAAGAATCGCGGAATAGCTACACCACTAGCACTACCAGCACCAATGATAGTGACTGTCTTACACTTACCGGATGTCACAGCCTGGGCAGGGTATTTAGAACTAGCTACAATGTACGGCGGTTTGTGATCTATAGACACACCGTTCTCATCAATATTGTATATTAAATGAGGCTTGTCTTGAAGGTCATGCTTTTGCAGACACATTTGAAGGATGTCATAGAAGCTTGACACAACGCTTGCACTTCCCATTTCGGATCGAACGTGTTCTAGTGCTCTTGGTTTAACAACCCTCATTTCTGGACATCTCTTGAGGAAACCTTTCATCCACATAATCGAGAGTGGTGCTTCAGCTGTTCTTTTACCTAGTTGAACAGCGAACTGTGAAGCAACATGTATACACTCTTGTTGAGTATATCCATACCCTAAATCAGCCAGAGTCTTAAAATGATTTACTATTTGGGCCTCTTCAAATTCATCAAACAAAGGAACTTTTCCCATAACAACAATTTCTGGGTGAATGTTTACCAAAACTCTGTCCCTGAGTTTGTTTTCAGGCACCATGTACACCCTTGATGCTCTAAGAACAGACATTCCATCATCTTTTACTGCCTTGAATGCATTTATGAGGGAAGATGGCGAGTACAGTCTGTATTTCCTACGAATACGCTGTGGATGTGCCTAAAACAAACAAGTTTTGAAAAAAAATCACAAAAGTGATCGTGTTTGAAAAACATAGTGTTTCATATCATGTTTGGCCTGACTACGAAAATTTTACGTCACGTGACTTTCATTGATGAAAGTAAACAATTGCATCCGACAGTTAAACTGTTTAAAAATACCTTCTGTATGCAGAAAAACAACTAATTTCCATGGTAATGAAAATAAATATAATACAAATAATGTTTTTTTTGTGTTTTTGTAAAGTATATAAGTACAAAATACTTGTTTAAATCTCATGTTTTGAAGTTTGACAGCAAATACGTTCAAGTACGCATCGTAGTAAATGTGACGTCACCAAAATCACTGATCCGTGACCTCACGCGAGAGTTCCGGTCAAAACAAAAATGGCCGCGAATCAAGATACATCGCGATTTTAGATTAGGTTAGGATATAATGTACACAATACTGTTAAAAGTAAAATAAATTTAAACTGTAAGCCTTTAAAATACAAATATTTGAAGTATATTGAACCTGTCACATGTAAAAATAATTATTTATCTCGCTGTAAATACTTACATCCGTAGATATGACAAAACAGTATCGTAATATACAACTAATAATAAACAACATTCGCGAAAATACGTTACATTTCAATAACCTGGATTTTTCTACGCATACAAGACTTTGAATAGCTGATATAAAGAAACACGATGTCTACAAATAGTCATAAGTACTTACTTCTTGTTGTTTTTTTCTGCGTTGAAGAGGAAACTGAACATTTTAATGTTACTTTTCCTTTCTGGAGATCAACGGTTGAAGTTTAAACGAACAATAATTTTGCGCCAACCGAAAACGATTTTGTTCGACGAAAATAACTCAGAACAAAAGCCCAATGGGGCGAAAGTCCAGAATAAAATCTAAATATTGTTCAAATCTTGAAAACAAACGATCAGAAACGAAAACTATACATCAACTTAAAACGAATGAAAATTAAATTTTTAAACACAAATCTTCAGTTTGAACAAATGTTAAAGTATTCTATGACAAATTATATAAGAAAAACAAAAATATAATTAATGATGAGGAAAACTTCTTTTTTAATATTATACATAATAAAATTAATTTGGAGCAAACTGAAAATGAAAATAGGTACTTATTAGAATACGAATGTGATAACGCCTTAAAAGAGATTAACTACAATAAAAGTCCTGGTTCAGATGGTATATCTGAATCTGTATAAAATATTCTGGAACGACATAAAACAATATGTAGTTTCGTTACGCAACATTTGCTTGACAACAATAATTAAACATATCTGCAAAAACTAAGCATTATTACTTTAAAACACAAATCTGGAAAAGATGCTTATTTTGTGTATTGGATATATTTGCAAATAAGGTATTTATTTTTGTTGCTTTGTGAAATTGTTATTTTAATAAAATTAAGTTATTGTCAATATGTGTTTGTTGTTGTTTTTCTTGATACGCCAGGACCGTTGCATAACACACTACAAATAAAGTATATCTGGTCTAAACAATCTGCATTATGCCAATATTTGGCTTTGATCTTTAAGTGTGATATTGACCACTGAGCTAGGGACACAAGTCTTGTGCGCAACACGCCGTCTCCACATGGTGATCATTTGTGGCAAGTTATTTACAAATTCCCTGATACATGATGCAGTTACAGTCCGGACAAATCGGACGTACGCCCGCAAGCACTTACGCTCGCACAGACGGACGAACGCACTCATACGCATACACCGAACCGCCATTGTGAATACAAAGTCGAGCTGACGGCAAGCGGGCTCGACAAAAAATCAGGAACTACATTTAAGAAGTTTATTAATACCAGGCTAAGTGTCGGCTATTTGATTGGGTCAAAGGATGTTATGTTAAAAAAGCTTTTTCAGCTACTATAAAAAATTGTCCGATCATGTTGGTTTTTCCTTAATATTATATTTATGGTTTGTACATACTGCAAATATGAGTAAAAGAAGATAAGCAATTTAAACAACTGAAATCTATTAATTACTAAGAATGTCATCAGTGTCCTGACTTGGCTACTATTAGTATATGGAGAACACTAGCTACGCAGCTGACATTATTATAATTGCAATTCATGACAGTAGAATAGAAGCAGTTCATATAAAGAAGTATAGGCCGATAACCTATACGTTGCCAGAACCAGTATAGTAGTAGTAGTAGTAGTAGAAGTAGTAGTTGTAGTAGTAGTAAAGTAGTAGTAGTAGTAGCAGTAGTAGTCTTAGTCGTAGTCGTAGTATTAGTCGTAGTCGCAGTAGAAGTTGTAGTAGTAGTAGCAGTAGAAGTAGTCATAGTCGTAGTCGTAGTAGCAGTAGCAGTAGTAGTAGTAGTAGTAGTAATAGTAGTAGTAGTAGTAGTAGTAGTCGTAGTAATAGTCGTAGTCACAGTCGTAGTAGTAGTCGTAGTCGTAGTAGTAGTTGTAGTAGTAGCAGTAGCAGTATAATTAGTAGAAGTCGTAGCAGTAGTAGTAGTAGTAGTAGTAGTAGTAGTAGTAGTAGTAGTAGTAGTCGTAGTCATAGTCGAAGTAGTAATCGTAGTCGTAGTAGTAGTAAAAGTAGCAGTAGTAGTAGTAGTAGTAGTAGTAGCAGTAGAAGCAGTCGTAGTGGTAGTAGTAGTAGTAGTAGTAGTAGTAGTAGTAGTAGTAGCAGTCGTAGTAGAAGTAGTAGTAGTAGAAGTAGCAGTAGAAGTAGTCGTAGGAGCAGTAGTAGTAATAGTAGTAGTAATAGTAGTAGTAGTCCAGGTCGTAGTCGTAGTCGTAGTCGTAGTCATAGTCGTAGTAGTCGTCGTAGTCGTAGTAGTAGTTGTAGTAGTAGTAGTAACAGTAGTCGTAGTCGTAGCCGTAGTAGTAGTAGTAGTAGTAGTAGTAGTAGTAGTAGTAGTAGTAGTAGTAGTAATAGTAGTCGTAGTCGTAGAATTCGTGGTCGTAGTCGTAGTAGTAGTAGTAGTATTAGTAATAGAAGTAGCATTAGTCGTAGTCGTAGACGTAGTCGTAGTCGTAGATGTAGTCGTAGTAATAGTAGTAGTAGCAGTAGAAGTAGTCGTAGTCGTAGTAGCTGTAGTAGAAGTAGTAATATTAGTAGTAGTCGTAGTAGTAGTCGTAGTCGTAGTCATAGTCGTAGTAGTCGTCGTAGTCGTAGTAGTAGTTGTAGTAGTTGTTGCAACAGTATAAATAGTCGTAGTCGTAGTAGTAGTAGTAGTAGTAGTAATAGTAGTAGTAGTCGTAGTAGTAGTCGTAGTCGTAATCGTAGTCATAGTCGTACTAGTAGTCGTAGTCGTAGTAGTAGTTGTAGTAATAGTAGTAACAGTATAAGTAGTCGTAGTCGTAGTCGTAGTAGTAGTAGTAGTAGTAGTAATAGTAGTAACAGTAGTCGTAGTCGTAGACTTAGTCGTAGTAGGGGAAGTAGTAGTAGTAGTAGTAGTAGTAGTAGTAGCAGTCGTAGTCGAAGTAATAGTAGCAATAGTAGTAGTAGTAGTAGCAGTAGAAGTAGTCGTAGTCGTAGTCGTAGAAGTAATAGTAGTAGTAGCAGTAGTAGTAGTAGTAGTAGTAGTAGTAGTAGTAGGAGGAGGAGGAGGAGTAGTAGCAGTATATGTAGAGTAGTAGTAGTAGTAGTAGTAGTAGTTGTAGTTGTAGTAGTAGTAGTAGTCCTAGTCGTAGTCGAAGTAATAGTAGCAATAGTAGTAGTAGTAGTAGCAGTAGAAGTAGTCGTAGTCGTAGTCGTAGAAGTTATAGTAGTAGTAGCAGTAGTAGTAGTAGTAGTAGTAGTAGTAGTAGTAGTAGGAGGAGGAGGAGGAGTAGTAGCAGTATATGTAGAGTAGTAGTAGTAGTAGTCGAAGTCATAGTCGTAGTTGTAGTCGTCGTCGTTGTAGTGGTAGTAGTAGTAGTCGTAGTCGTAGTCGTAATAGTAGTAATGCTCGTAGTCGTAGTCATTGTAGAAGTAGTGCTCGTAGTCGTAGTCGT